>CM030876.1:20956559-20961485 GCA_018132145.1 Boehmeria nivea var. tenacissima
GTTTAGGGTTTAGGGTTTAGGGTTTAGGGTTTAGGGTTTAGGGTTTAGGGTTTAGGGTTTAGGGTTTAGGGTTTAGGGTTTAGGGTTTAGGGTTTAGGGTTTAGGGTTTAGGGTTTAGGGTTTAGGGTTTAGGGTTTAGGGTTTAGGGTTTAGGGTTTAGGGTTTAGGGTTTAGGGTTTAGGGTTTAGGGTTTAGGGTTTAGGGTTTAGGGTTTAGGGTTTAGGGTTTAGGGTTTAGGGTTTAGGGTTTAGGGTTTAGGGTTTAGGGTTTAGGGTTTAGGGTTTAGGGTTTAGGGTTTAGGGTTTAGGGTTTAGGGTTTAGGGTTTAGGGTTTAGGGTTTAGGGTTTAGGGTTTAGGGTTTAGGGTTTAGGGTTTAGGGTTTAGGGTTTAGGGTTTAGGGTTTAGGGTTTAGGGTTTAGGGTTTAGGGTTTAGGGTTTAGGGTTTAGGGTTTAGGGTTTAGGGTTTAGGGTTTAGGGTTTAGGGTTTAGGGTTTAGGGTTTAGGGTTTAGGGTTTAGGGTTTAGGGTTTAGGGTTTAGGGTTTAGGGTTTAGGGTTTAGGGTTTAGGGTTTAGGGTTTAGGGTTTAGGGTTTAGGGTTTAGGGTTTAGGGTTTAGGGTTTAGGGTTTAGGGTTTAGGGTTTAGGGTTTAGGGTTTAGGGTTTAGGGTTTAGGGTTTAGGGTTTAGGGTTTAGGGTTTAGGGTTTAGGGTTTAGGGTTTAGGGTTTAGGGTTTAGGGTTTAGGGTTTAGGGTTTAGGGTTTAGGGTTTAGGGTTTAGGGTTTAGGGTTTAGGGTTTAGGGTTTAGGGTTTAGGGTTTAGGGTTTAGGGTTTAGGGTTTAGGGTTTAGGGTTTAGGGTTTAGGGTTTAGGGTTTAGGGTTTAGGGTTTAGGGTTTAGGGTTTAGGGTTTAGGGTTTAGGGTTTAGGGTTTAGGGTTTAGGGTTTAGGGTTTAGGGTTTAGGGTTTAGGGTTTAGGGTTTAGGGTTTAGGGTTTAGGGTTTAGGGTTTAGGGTTTAGGGTTTAGGGTTTAGGGTTTAGGGTTTAGGGTTTAGGGTTTAGGGTTTAGGGTTTAGGGTTTAGGGTTTAGGGTTTAGGGTTTAGGGTTTAGGGTTTAGGGTTTAGGGTTTAGGGTTTAGGGTTTAGGGTTTAGGGTTTAGGGTTTAGGGTTTAGGGTTTAGGGTTTAGGGTTTAGGGTTTAGGGTTTAGGGTTTAGGGTTTAGGGTTTAGGGTTTAGGGTTTAGGGTTTAGGGTTTAGGGTTTAGGGTTTAGGGTTTAGGGTTTAGGGTTTAGGGTTTAGGGTTTAGGGTTTAGGGTTTAGGGTTTAGGGTTTAGGGTTTAGGGTTTAGGGTTTAGGGTTTAGGGTTTAG
Organism: Boehmeria nivea var. tenacissima; assembly: GCA_018132145.1. Classification (NCBI taxonomy): domain Eukaryota; kingdom Viridiplantae; phylum Streptophyta; class Magnoliopsida; order Rosales; family Urticaceae; genus Boehmeria; species Boehmeria nivea. The sequence continues at coordinate 20,957,924 of CM030876.1, forward strand.
GGTTTAGGGTTTAGGGTTTAGGGTTTAGGGTTTAGGGTTTAGGGTTTAGGGTTTAGGGTTTAGGGTTTAGGGTTTAGGGTTTAGGGTTTAGGGTTTAGGGTTTAGGGTTTAGGGTTTAGGGTTTAGGGTTTAGGGTTTAGGGTTTAGGGTTTAGGGTTTAGGGTTTAGGGTTTAGGGTTTAGGGTTTAGGGTTTAGGGTTTAGGGTTTAGGGTTTAGGGTTTAGGGTTTAGGGTTTAGGGTTTAGGGTTTAGGGTTTAGGGTTTAGGGTTTAGGGTTTAGGGTTTAGGGTTTAGGGTTTAGGGTTTAGGGTTTAGGGTTTAGGGTTTAGGGTTTAGGGTTTAGGGTTTAGGGTTTAGGGTTTAGGGTTTAGGGTTTAGGGTTTAGGGTTTAGGGTTTAGGGTTTAGGGTTTAGGGTTTAGGGTTTAGGGTTTAGGGTTTAGGGTTTAGGGTTTAGGGTTTAGGGTTTAGGGTTTAGGGTTTAGGGTTTAGGGTTTAGGGTTTAGGGTTTAGGGTTTAGGGTTTAGGGTTTAGGGTTTAGGGTTTAGGGTTTAGGGTTTAGGGTTTAGGGTTTAGGGTTTAGGGTTTAGGGTTTAGGGTTTAGGGTTTAGGGTTTAGGGTTTAGGGTTTAGGGTTTAGGGTTTAGGGTTTAGGGTTTAGGGTTTAGGGTTTAGGGTTTAGGGTTTAGGGTTTAGGGTTTAGGGTTTAGGGTTTAGGGTTTAGGGTTTAGGGTTTAGGGTTTAGGGTTTAGGGTTTAGGGTTTAGGGTTTAGGGTTTAGGGTTTAGGGTTTAGGGTTTAGGGTTTAGGGTTTAGGGTTTAGGGTTTAGGGTTTAGGGTTTAGGGTTTAGGGTTTAGGGTTTAGGGTTTAGGGTTTAGGGTTTAGGGTTTAGGGTTTAGGGTTTAGGGTTTAGGGTTTAGGGTTTAGGGTTTAGGGTTTAGGGTTTAGGGTTTAGGGTTTAGGGTTTAGGGTTTAGGGTTTAGGGTTTAGGGTTTAGGGTTTAGGGTTTAGGGTTTAGGGTTTAGGGTTTAGGGTTTAGGGTTTAGGGTTTAGGGTTTAGGGTTTAGGGTTTAGGGTTTAGGGTTTAGGGTTTAGGGTTTAGGGTTTAGGGTTTAGGGTTTAGGGTTTAGGGTTTAGGGTTTAGGGTTTAGGGTTTAGGGTTTAGGGTTTAGGGTTTAGGGTTTAGGGTTTAGGGTTTAGGGTTTAGGGTTTAGGGTTTAGGGTTTAGGGTTTAGGGTTTAGGGTTTAGGGTTTAGGGTTTAGGGTTTAGGGTTTAGGGTTTAGGGTTTAGGGTTTAGGGTTTAGGGTTTAGGGTTTAGGGTTTAGGGTTTAGGGTTTAGGGTTTAGGGTTTAGGGTTTAGGGTTTAGGGTTTAGGGTTTAGGGTTTAGGGTTTAGGGTTTAGGGTTTAGGGTTTAGGGTTTAGGGTTTAGGGTTTAGGGTTTAGGGTTTAGGGTTTAGGGTTTAGGGTTTAGGGTTTAGGGTTTAGGGTTTAGGGTTTAGGGTTTAGGGTTTAGGGTTTAGGGTTTAGGGTTTAGGGTTTAGGGTTTAGGGTTTAGGGTTTAGGGTTTAGGGTTTAGGGTTTAGGGTTTAGGGTTTAGGGTTTAGGGTTTAGGGTTTAGGGTTTAGGGTTTAGGGTTTAGGGTTTAGGGTTTAGGGTTTAGGGTTTAGGGTTTAGGGTTTAGGGTTTAGGGTTTAGGGTTTAGGGTTTAGGGTTTAGGGTTTAGGGTTTAGGGTTTAGGGTTTAGGGTTTAGGGTTTAGGGTTTAGGGTTTAGGGTTTAGGGTTTAGGGTTTAGGGTTTAGGGTTTAGGGTTTAGGGTTTAGGGTTTAGGGTTTAGGGTTTAGGGTTTAGGGTTTAGGGTTTAGGGTTTAGGGTTTAGGGTTTAGGGTTTAGGGTTTAGGGTTTAGGGTTTAGGGTTTAGGGTTTAGGGTTTAGGGTTTAGGGTTTAGGGTTTAGGGTTTAGGGTTTAGGGTTTAGGGTTTAGGGTTTAGGGTTTAGGGTTTAGGGTTTAGGGTTTAGGGTTTAGGGTTTAGGGTTTAGGGTTTAGGGTTTAGGGTTTAGGGTTTAGGGTTTAGGGTTTAGGGTTTAGGGTTTAGGGTTTAGGGTTTAGGGTTTAGGGTTTAGGGTTTAGGGTTTAGGGTTTAGGGTTTAGGGTTTAGGGTTTAGGGTTTAGGGTTTAGGGTTTAGGGTTTAGGGTTTAGGGTTTAGGGTTTAGGGTTTAGGGTTTAGGGTTTAGGGTTTAGGGTTTAGGGTTTAGGGTTTAGGGTTTAGGGTTTAGGGTTTAGGGTTTAGGGTTTAGGGTTTAGGGTTTAGGGTTTAGGGTTTAGGGTTTAGGGTTTAGGGTTTAGGGTTTAGGGTTTAGGGTTTAGGGTTTAGGGTTTAGGGTTTAGGGTTTAGGGTTTAGGGTTTAGGGTTTAGGGTTTAGGGTTTAGGGTTTAGGGTTTAGGGTTTAGGGTTTAGGGTTTAGGGTTTAGGGTTTAGGGTTTAGGGTTTAGGGTTTAGGGTTTAGGGTTTAGGGTTTAGGGTTTAGGGTTTAGGGTTTAGGGTTTAGGGTTTAGGGTTTAGGGTTTAGGGTTTAGGGTTTAGGGTTTAGGGTTTAGGGTTTAGGGTTTAGGGTTTAGGGTTTAGGGTTTAGGGTTTAGGGTTTAGGGTTTAGGGTTTAGGGTTTAGGGTTTAGGGTTTAGGGTTTAGGGTTTAGGGTTTAGGGTTTAGGGTTTAGGGTTTAGGGTTTAGGGTTTAGGGTTTAGGGTTTAGGGTTTAGGGTTTAGGGTTTAGGGTTTAGGGTTTAGGGTTTAGGGTTTAGGGTTTAGGGTTTAGGGTTTAGGGTTTAGGGTTTAGGGTTTAGGGTTTAGGGTTTAGGGTTTAGGGTTTAGGGTTTAGGGTTTAGGGTTTAGGGTTTAGGGTTTAGGGTTTAGGGTTTAGGGTTTAGGGTTTAGGGTTTAGGGTTTAGGGTTTAGGGTTTAGGGTTTAGGGTTTAGGGTTTAGGGTTTAGGGTTTAGGGTTTAGGGTTTAGGGTTTAGGGTTTAGGGTTTAGGGTTTAGGGTTTAGGGTTTAGGGTTTAGGGTTTAGGGTTTAGGGTTTAGGGTTTAGGGTTTAGGGTTTAGGGTTTAGGGTTTAGGGTTTAGGGTTTAGGGTTTAGGGTTTAGGGTTTAGGGTTTAGGGTTTAGGGTTTAGGGTTTAGGGTTTAGGGTTTAGGGTTTAGGGTTTAGGGTTTAGGGTTTAGGGTTTAGGGTTTAGGGTTTAGGGTTTAGGGTTTAGGGTTTAGGGTTTAGGGTTTAGGGTTTAGGGTTTAGGGTTTAGGGTTTAGGGTTTAGGGTTTAGGGTTTAGGGTTTAGGGTTTAGGGTTTAGGGTTTAGGGTTTAGGGTTTAGGGTTTAGGGTTTAGGGTTTAGGGTTTAGGGTTTAGGGTTTAGGGTTTAGGGTTTAGGGTTTAGGGTTTAGGGTTTAGGGTTTAGGGTTTAGGGTTTAGGGTTTAGGGTTTAGGGTTTAGGGTTTAGGGTTTAGGGTTTAGGGTTTAGGGTTTAGGGTTTAGGGTTTAGGGTTTAGGGTTTAGGGTTTAGGAGTTT